>JAQFVV010006246.1:5785968-5809204 GCA_028023455.1 Epiperipatus broadwayi | reverse complement strand
TAATTTTGCTATTAGAGCTTTGGCTATATTAAATTGCTATGTCTACTAATATATGGGATCTCTGAATTTAGTTCAGGCTCATATAGTTTCTTTGGTTAAAGAGCTGAGTTTGAAGACATGGAGGTGTCTGAAGATTTGGATCTTTTTCTTAATATTTAAGAATTAGATAATTGCTTGGCTTGAGTTAATATTTTGAATCTTATGTCCTAGCTCCTCACTGATGAGAGTCATAGCTCGAAACCGGTCTGGGGATGGGGACCATCATAGATAAAAGTTTCATGTATTTTCTCTTGTAGCATTTATCATAAAAAAAAAAAATTAAGCTTGTTTAGAGCTAGTAGCAGGCTCTTTATATATTACATATTGGTAATACAAGCTATATAGGTCATGTGATATATGACTGATTTTTACTATTAAAAAAATCAAATCAATAATTTATTTAAAAGATGTGTTACATTACTGTTAGTATTACATCAATTAAAAAAAGATGATTACTTTTCATATTGATTTCTTATAGATCCATCTTATCAAGCAAATGATAAACAATTCATAATATTTTATCTTCAAAATTATAGCTCATTTTTAGAAAAAAAAAAATCCAATTTAAGACAAAAAAAATTTAATTGTTTTTATATTAAAGTTAAAATTGCAACTCATGACACACACTGCCATTTGAGTCTTTTGAAATGACTTACAAATTATGGTGAAAAAAATAAATATGGTTTTATATTCTCAAATTTAAAAAATCTCTTTTAGTAAAAGTTTCGCTTCACATTTTTTCATCTTATCTTTGATAATCACAAATTTATTTTTATTGAAAGTTAGCTTATACAAACATTTAAAAAAAACACACACACATTAGCACTTGCTTCATTATTCAAGAGTTAATGAAAACTATTCATTATATATCATACTTTTATTCAACCTCATTATGACAAATATATTAGTTGTTAAAAACAGAGGGTTGAACATACTTTAATTCTTTGCTAATACTAATATTATAAATTATTTATGCATTTAAAGATTACTGGAAGAGTCTAATTAATCTATTTGCTTACTAAAAAGTTTGAAACTTTCAGTTATATTTGTGATTTCACATAAAATATTCTCTAAAAAACTATCATAAAAAATGTATCCTTTATGATTTTATTATGTGTTTTGTTGAGAATTTTCTCCAATAGAAGTTTTATTGCACTGTACATTCCCAGGTGTTACATATTATGAGATGTAATATGCTAATTAATGATAATTTGCTACTTCTGCTAAATGTATCACTGAAAATTTTGTCCAATAGAAATTTTATTTTACAATTCCAATGCAATACTTATAATATGTCAATTAGACTAATTATTTACAACTTGCTATCATTTTCTATCCATATAATCCAGTAACATGTCATTATTCTTATCACAGCAGCAAGTGATCTTAAACTCAAATAACAGCTATAATTTGAAAATAAGGATTTGTAAAATAAAGTTTTAATAACTATTGCTGCACTAACTTTCTCTTCCTAGCCTATGTAAGCATGAAAAGTCAATGGATATTACATGGTAAAATAAATAGATTCTTGCATTTAATATCTGCTATTTATGATACTTATATTTAAAAATAATAATAATAATAATAATAATTTATTGCTAAGAAACAGATTTATTACATTTTATATTTATATATGGATGTGCAGATTAAGACTAGCAAATGTGAATACATTTGTGGTCCAGATTATTTGTACAGTCATTGTAAACTTTAATTTTTTATTATTTATCTTTCTTTGTTGTTTTGTTTTCCTCTTCTGGAATTAGAATAGCCATAGTGGCTTAAGAATCAATGTTAATAAATGAATGAGATCTTAAATAATAAAAAAATTGTAATAATAATGTTAAATAGTAGAAATTCTATCTAATTCACATAATCAGCCAGAGGAAAAATCCAATGATGGATTTTCATAAGTTCAAAAAAACCCAACTAAGAAATGCCATAAAAAGTGAATATGATAAGGTGCTTTGATCTCTGCTCTTCAAATTTATATCATACACATACACACCCCAATATTGTCTTAACAATTCATCCAATTTCATACTATTAGCAATTAATATTATGAAGACATAAGCCATCCATATTGCTCAAAAGAATAATTAAAAGTCATGAAAAACAATGGCAAATAATAAGCTAATGTTTTTTTTATTAACAATGATTGTGGCCAAACAACTCTTTGGAATTATAAATTTGGCTTAATGCTTAATGTTCAATTTAAAATGATAAATGTCTCACCTTGAACTTGAAGTATCATCATCATCAAAAGATACTACGTGAACTGGAGCTTTTTTTTTCTTTTTTTTCTTTTTTTCTGTAAAATAAAACAGTAATTAAAAATAAACATTAAAAAAGAGATTAATATTTAAATCAAAAATGACTAAAACTTAGAACTGAATCATATGAAAATAATTTCATAATATGAAGTAATACTGATTCTCTCAATGTGATCTGATACTAAGGTATTCTTCCTAATTAAAAAAAAACACCTAAAAAGTTACTATTAGTTGCAAATTACTTAACATGCAAATGCTTTTTCAAAGGAATAAAATGATAAAACTGTAACATATAGATTCTAAAATATATACAACATAAGAAGCTATCATATAACATTTCCTTACGAGAATGTTAAGTAAGATTGTGACATAATATCTAAAAACTGCCATGTTACCAAGAGACATCTTTAAATATACATTTAACTCCATGTCCTTATTTAGTAGTGATTAACTCATTATTCTATCAATGAATGCTTGCATATACTTCATCCTTGAAAATTTATACAACATTAGTGGATATAACCAAGATGCACAAAGTACTTAATATAACAAAAAAAATTAACAAAATTAATTATTTGTGTATAATATTTACTAAATAAGCACTAAACAAATACTTGCGATAGTTCATAGTTTATAAATTTACAATACAATCCCTTCTCAAAAATTATATTAATAGAAAAAAAACTGTAATATTTCAAGAATTAAAAATAAAGTAGTAAAATTGTCTATGAATTATCGAAAACATTAAAATGACCTGACCTAAGACAGTGGAGTGTATATTAGTTTGATCAAACATAACAAATTTTGTTATTTATTGAATTTAAAAATTCTAAAGTGTAAACTGTGCATAGTAAGGGAGAAATTGATATGTCGAATACTATTAATATCATTCCAGCGCATCGAAACTGAAGCTTGCTTTCATGCTAGCCATTCTATGTTAAATAATAGTTTAATTATAATCATAATTAATTACTGAATTCATTATAAGGATTTTTTTTTTTTTTGTTTGAAAAATGTTATATTTTAATCAATTACTATCAGAACTCAAAAGAGTTAATTTTTCTATATGTTTCATTTCAAATGCAATTATCTTCACCCTATTCTAGATATATATACTACAAGCTTTATTAATCAAATAACATTAGATGGAATAATACTATATAATAAAATTAAAACTTCATTAATAAGTAATTTATTTCCATAATAACCCATTAATTTCAATATATTAAGTACTCCACATACTTCTTTCTTTTCAATTCTTGTTTTATTATATGAACCATTTCCTTTCATATGTTTATGTATAATATTACATTTTGCCTATCTTTTGATCATTTTCTATGGTCATTTTCAAGGATCATTGCTATAAAATAAACATAAAAGTATTTATATTATATAATATAGAATATATAACATAATAACAACATAATAAAAATTTTATATTTTTTTCATATTAGTTTTTTATACTTTTCTATTGCAAGCTTTTAAATTTCTAATTTTTCTGTATCCCTTATTTTAAAAAATTACCATTTAACACTTTAAAAATATATTACCAAAATCACCCTTTTCTGATATAAATACAATTTATCCAAGCCACTTCAAACACTTTTTAGCAAAATCCTCTATTTGTATATATTACATACACCTATGTTTTGACTGTCCTGCAGTCAGTCTTCTTCAGAGCCAATTTATTTTAATCTCTTGAGATTAAAATCGAAACATATGTGTGTATATATATGCAAATAAAGGATTTGCTAAAGAGATTAAAGTAAACTGACTTTGAAGAAGACCGCAGGACAGTCGAAATAGGTGTATGTATATATGTACAAATAAAGTGTTTTGCTAAAAAGTGTTCAAAGTGGTTTGAATAAATTGTATTTATTTACCTTCATTTTTAATTATTTACAATTATTCTTCTATAATTACTTAAATACTAAATTTTTACCATTATTCTAGCTACAATTGATTTAGTTTTCTTTTTCAAATGATAAATGCTTATAATTTTTCATATGCAAATATATATGAGAATTTCTATGCCTTAGATTTTGTTTTAACCAAGTTTTTAATTTTATTTTGGTTGTTACTATGTAATATTTATTTTATTATCACTTTTACAATCTAAACAATACATTATAAATATCATTCATATTTCACAATCTCTCTCTTTTTTTAATATTTACCAATTTATTTAAATCCTTTTTTTTATTTTATAGACTGGTTTATTTACAATTTTATTTGTATATCCCTAATTATGACCTTCATTATTTTATTTATCATTCAAAAAGTAATTTTAATTAGATTAAAATTGCTATAAAATTCTATATTTTCACACTTTTTATTATTTTTATATATTTTTATTCTTTCTGTATTTTTCTTTCCATATAATTTATTAGTTAATACAATAGAACAAACTTTTCTTTTATATAATAATATAAAAAAAATAGAAAAAAAATAGTGATACTATTGGATTAATTAATAAATTATATATAGAAATAAATAAATAAATGGATACATAAAAATATTAAAAATATAAAAATAAGTAACAGCTTTAATTTATCCAAAAGTACTTTTTATAAGAGAGATAAAATGAAGCCATTAAAACATCACATGATCACCATTCCCTATGCTAACACAAACTATTAAAACAGTAGTCATCTCTCCATACAGTAATGTCATTCATTGCAACTCATACTAATTAAAGGAGGGTTGCACTAAGATCTAGATGCAATACTCTCAAATCCAAGGGTACTCTTTAATGAAAGTTACATGGTTAGAAACTAGTCTGGGGATATTGGATGAATAGGCACTAGATAGGGATTTTATGCACAAACCTACTATCATCCATTGATTTACTATGGCTTGGACAGGGTGGAACTATTGTATGGAAACTTGGCTATTGTTTTAACAAATAAAATAATAAAAAACATAAATAAAAAATATATAATTATAATTAAACTACTGCATAAAAGAAAATGGATTTAAATAAATAAATAAATGTTAAAGAAAGAGAGGCATTAAAAAAAAAAAATGGTATTTATATTGTGGAAGAAAAAGGAATTTTCTGTTCCTCTTTGCGGTTTTAAAGAAACAGAACAAGTCAAATTATTAATGTCTATCCCATATGTTCTTGTTATTGCAGATATATTACTATATAATTATTCATATAGTATACAAACATGGATGTGCTGCTTACCAACAAGCATCAGACAGAATGGTGAGTTCATTGGCTTTTTATCTCTAGGCTTAAGATCAAAAAACAACTATGGTCTTTCTTCTCAGTGGCCTGATAACTCTTAATTGAAATACCAGTTCAGTTTTATTGAAGGCAGAATAAATGTGAGTGTGAATGAAGTTCTTTTACATAGATATTTATAATCATGACAGACAAAACTAAATTATGGCTTTTATTTCCAGAAGATTGTAGATGGCAGTTAGCAGACTAAGATGAAGGATGCTAAAAATTTCCTGATTACAGACCTACCATTTGATGATGACCTTTTGTTTAGGTGCTTACAATTGCAAATTATTTTCAAGTGAAGAAATATTGTTGCATGAATTAAAAGAATTGTCTAATATTAAATGAGACATTGTTGGACTTCATAAAGTTAGAAGAAAATGTTAAAAGACAATGCTTTAAAAAATGAGCATGTACTATATTACAAATACACAAATATTCGAAGCACAAGTAAAGTAGATTCATTATAAATAAAAAGTGGAAGAACAACATTGTGGAGATTAATGGTATATCAGAATTGTAAGATTAGTTATTCTATTTAATGGAAGATATCAAATGCAGATAATTCAGGTTTATGCACCAACACAAGAAGTCATCTTTGATTAGTGAGAAGATATGTGTTAATGCAAACTAGAGAGACAAAAATTATTAAGAAAAACATTATTCACACTTGATATTCCTAAACTTCATAAACATTTGAATAAATTTAAATCATTCTAAAATATTAATGGATTTTGAAGATAGTTCAGACATTGAAGAAGGTTCAGATTTGAATAAAATCCATAAAAACATAACTGATACAAAAAAAGGAAATAATTGCCCAATAAAATTTTTAATGAGACAAGATAATTTTTGAAGAAAAGAAGGGCTATGAAAATATATAAAACTGATCCATTAAGAAGGACTAAGTATCTAGAATTTTGTAAAATAGTATAAAAAAAGTCAATAAGAAAATATAATTGTAAATTAGCAAGGAAAGTTAGAAAAAACATTTCTGCAATAAAAAGAAAAGATGAAATTGTTACTAATAAAGAGAGAAAACATCATGAAATATGTAAAAAAGTTCTATAAGAATTATATAGCAATAAAGAACAAGAAAAAGTATCCCCTATAATTACTACATTTTCTAAATTGCACAACATTTTAAATGTAACTGTATGGAAATAGAGGTCCCACAATTTGGGTGATGTTTGTAACAGTAAGGAAATTGGGGGTTAATCTGGGGTGATGTCATTCCATCATTATCCCAAAATATTTCAAATAATGAAATTTAATATAATATTTAATATATAAGTAATGTTATATATAATTATTGAAAATAATGAGCATGAGATCACTCCGTGAGATCAGCACAGCTAATTATCTTAAGTATAAACATAATTAACTATAAGTTCACCAGCATTATAAATAAGTATAACTCATTCATCACCATAAGTGAATAACAATAAAAATAAATCAACAGTCAATCCAGTGATTGGCTTTGAAATGGTCTACTATAGACCAGGCTAACTATTTAGTTCTTGCCAGCTTGGGGTAATTATTTTAACATAATTTGGATGCACAAACTTAAGTGCTAATCCATCAGAATATATATAATAAAAACAATAATGCTGGGATATAAACATGCTGTCCATCATCAATGGTCTGACCACTTAGTACCATTAATGTACTGGCCAACTATAAATTTAAATTCTGATAAATACTAAACTAAATAAAATGTAGTGCATGGACTTTAAAGAATATTCTCTTTGTACCAATCAAGAATAATTATAATCAACTGGATGACCATAAACACATACACCCCTTTCATATAATACACCGTGATGCACAAATCTAGCTCAGAGAACACAAGAGATGATGCAATATATAATATTCTGACTTTAGAATTAAGTTCAATGGAATAATTTTAACAATGGAATATAAGTTTATTAAATTAAAGTCTGCAGAATTCAACTATATACATATAAGCTTTTTGATTTTGATTAATATACAAAATTCAAGTTATTATATTGTGATTTACATATATGTTCCAATATAAAACACATACATCTGCACACAGACATGTGGTATAATTTCTGAACATATTTCAATCATGATATAAAATAAATTTTAAGTTAACACATTTTGATGATACAAATACCTTATACAAGGTTTACATAAAACATATATATATATCATCACACAGACATGCGGTATAATAATTTATTAACATATTTGAATTCATAAACCTATAAATGAAATTCATTTCTTATAATATGTAATTAATGACTAATTAAAATATATATGTGTGTGCATGGAAATGTATGTGCACACTAACATTTATATCATATATCTGAATTTGTCAAAATGATAAATTTATTAAATATATTTTTCACAATTAATTCCATATTGGAAATATATATAAATGAAATTCTTTTTTTTAATACATAATTATTGACTGATTTAACATATATGTGTGTACTCATAGAAATGTATATGCAAGCTAATGTTTATATCATGATATTTTATAAAAATAATAAAATTAGTAAAAATATATTTTCAGAATCAATTCTGCTGAATATACATAATATTCACACATGCATGTGTATATATAAAAAGTAATATGAATCAGTTATTAAATTCTATCATAACAGGTTGTTTTTTTAAATAGATGTAATATCAATTCCTTGACAGTTCATAAAAGCTTTTAAAAATACTCCAGCAAATTTCTTTGTTTTCCAATTGAGAAATACTTTTGGAGATGAATCAATTCTTTACTTTTAGATTTTTAATTCAAGTAAAAATTATTTACTTGTTTTACTTTTAAATTCTAGATTTTAAATGTCACTTTCACTAAAGAAATTATTTAAAATATTGTTCTCAATATATATATAACACCTCTAAAATGTCATTTTATAGGAATTATTTAAAATAACTCACCAGCTGCACTTTATATAAATACAATATGGTATGTTTATCTATGGTTCTTTGTGTATAGACAAAGCAGCATACATATACCAATTGTTCAGCAAGCTGATGGACTCTCTGGGTCAGTGTCATCATAGTCCAGGTAACTGTTGGTCTGCAGTGATCTTCCTTTTGTCTATGATTGAATAGACTTCAGGCAATCTGTTATGTCCACATTAGGGCTATGAAACATTGAAAATTTACTCTTTTTCTCAATATGAATTCAAACTCGACCATCGTAAACTAGTATCCATCATTGGATCCACTCTCTTGCCTTCAATTATTTCTTCATGATACTTCTGTATAACTCTGAAAACCAACTATTCTAATCTTTCTATCAATTCTTTTTATAGTTAGGGTGAGATGGGAAAAATTCATTAACTCAAAATGTTTTTTCTATCTTTTATCAATTCCTTTTTAATCCACTTTAATCCTTTTAAAACAACTTTGGAATTTTATCAAAATATAATCTACAAGCACTACCTAATAAAAAGATTTCTAAAATATATAAAGATTTTATCAAAATGTTACACAAGTTTTGATTTAAAAAAAAAAATTTATAAATAAATAGTGGATTTTTACAATTAACAGTACATCTATTTTAACATAAAACATGCCTGTTTTAATTTTAAAATTTCAACATCAGAATTCAATAAAAATATTAGTTAAATCTTTTTAAATGTTTATGTCATAATAAAATTTTATTTTAAAATTCAAAATTATTACATCCCTCACTATAACTTCTGTGAAATGTAGAAAATATCTACAAAAAAATTTGACTGTGTTTATTTCTACTTTTCAACTTTATATAAATTTGTGCACACACTACTATGTGGTTGTATGCCATAAAACCCATACAATTACAATAGCAATAAAGAACAAGAAAAAGTATTCCCTATAATTATATCTTCTGAATTGCACATTTTAAATGAAGAAGTGAGACATGCAATTAAATTTATAAAGAAAAAAAAGCTCCAAATTATGATGGAATTATAATCAATATCTTAAAAGAAGCAGGTAAAGAAATAGAAAAATTATTGGCAAAGTTATATAGCAAATGTCTAAATGATAAAGATGTATCAGATGATTGGGAAAATGCAGTAACCCTCCATGGCTAAAAGGGTGTGCACTGAGCGCAATAGTGCAAGATTAAGAAAGCATGCTTCATTGCAGGTGATCCCAATACCATCAATAGAAGAGATGCCTGCTTCTCCATTTCGAAAAAATAAGCCATCTAGGCTATTTGCATACATTTGCATATATCTTTATTAAAAACATAAGTACAACTATCATTAGTATAAGCTATGAATATGGGAACACGAAGCTACCGAAAGCACTAAACAATAATTAATTCGTAATACAGCATTACATATGTGCATTTCAAATGCAATATATAGATAAAAAAGATATTAAAAATTATAGGCTTACTCAGTCTTTTATTAGTGCTATACAAAATTTTTACCAAGATAATTACAATTTATATACATCAAACTTTGGGGGTGGGGGGGGAAAGCTGAATTTAAAAGTGGTTTTAGTACAGTGAATCACATCCAAGTATTGAAATAAGCTATAGAAAGGATCAATGAATACGATTTGCCATTATGCTTTGGATTTTTGGATTATAAAAAGGCATTTGATTCCATAATCATTTTCTTCAGTGATTAAAGCATTGGAACATAGAGACTCAGGATATTATCATATTCAAAAATTTTTTAATCAAAATGCAAGAGTAAAATTAGATTACATAGTGAAACTAAGAAAATTAATACTGAGATGGGCGACTCCATATCTCCAAAACTTTTTACAATAGTTTTGCAAGAAATATTTTGTGGAGTTAAAGTATATAGAGATTATTTAAATCATTTAAATTGTGCAGACAAAAGTAAGAAAATAAAAATAAAAATAAAAGCTAAAAAGACTAAGTGATATTCAATGGATTTTCTCAGAAAAAAAGGACCGATAATGATGAATTATAAGAAGTTAGCAAATATAAATATCTTGATCAGATTATTAATACAGATGAAAACATAATGGATGAAAATAAATCATAGAATTAAACTTGAATGAAGTACTTTTGGTAGAAATAGATATTAAAATGAAATGTGCCTACATGCTTGAAAAGGTTTTAATAAATGTGTTTTACCAGTTCTTATTTATGAATCTGAGACTTGGACACTTATATGCAGAACAGTACAGAGACTTCAGAGCACTCAACAAAGAATGAAGAAAAATATTTTACATATAATAAGAAGAAATTGGAAACAAAATGCATGGATGAGAGAATAAACAAATGTCATTGATATCATTGAAAGAATTAAAAGACTGAAGAGAAATGGGGCTGGACATATTGCTAGAAGAGGTGATAATAGACAGTTGAAAACTTAAACTGGATTCCAAGAGATTGTAAAAGACCACATAAGATGGACGAATGAAATAAAGAAATGTGTTGGGAGACAAGAAAAAGAGAGACTATAGATTAGAGAAACTGAATTAAATTTGGAGAGACATTCATCCGGCAGTGGGCTGATAATGATTGAAATTTATGATGATTATTATTTATATTGTGAATTGTTTTGATTATAAAAGTAGTATTTAAAATGTTTCATATGTGTCAATAAGAAAAAATAAAAACTAGATTTTTTTAAAATTTGTAATAAAAATGCTAAAACAATTGCTAAACATTAAAACTGCTATATTTTTATATTAAACTATTTCCATCATCTAAAATGAGTATTGAATGTCTTTAAAAAAATTTAACTTAAATTTAATATTCCAAATACATTCAACTATTAGTAACAGCACATCAAACAGGTTAGTATATACACATTATTTCAAGATGTATTATTCTCCCCTCTTTTTTTCAGGTGTTGCTGGCCTGAACAGTGACAGTACAAGCATGGGATTCAAACCTGGATGATTTGAGCCATCCAGGTTTGAAGCCCATGCTAGTACTGTCACTGGTCAGGCCAGTAACACCTGAAGAAGAGAGAATAATACCTCTCGAAACATTGTGCATATACTAATCTGTTTGATATGCTATTACTAACAGTTGAATGTATTTGGAATATTTAAATAAAGTTAAATTTTTCTATTCAATACTCACATTAGATGATAAAAGTAGTTCAATATAAAAATACAACTAAAACACTATCATCACAAACCTTCAGGAAAACATTAAAACTGCTAATTTGAATCTTCAGAATTGTCATGTTATTGGAGCATAGACTTTTCTTAAGCAATGTGTTATGAATACAAATTAATTTATTCTTGGATTCATTAAGAAATAGAAATCATGACTAGTTTTCTGACAATTTTCATACTATTAATGATTTGATTAAAATGAAAATTGGCATTTTCTACTTGGCAAAATAATAAATAAAAATTTAAAGATAGAATTCCAATGATCTCACAAAAAGCTTAAAAATAATTGATGGATTAAAACTGAAAAAAATAAAATAAATATATTTCATAATGGTCACTCTAGAACTTTTTTTGTTGCATTGAAAGTAACATATGGATCAGAGAAATTCTATCACAATCCTATTAAATCATGACAACAATGATATTTTGAATAAATGAAAGGAGTATTTTGATCAATTTTTGAATAATAATAAAGAATTGAAATGACCACTTTTATGATATATTCATTTTATCTACACATTTAGTATTTGGGCAAAAATATGTAGCTTAACGAAGTCAAAACATTTCTTTGTAATCTTAAAAATGGAAAATCCTGATGGGATATCTGGAGAAGTTTTAAAATATAGTGGTGATACGTTAGTTTCAAAAATATTGGAATCTTCCCACATTTCTCACTAAATTATTATTCTCTATTTATTTTTTAATTATTATTTTATATTAAATAGGTCACTATCAAGCACTGACATTATATGCCAATTTATAACTAACTTATCACAAGTCTGGGAAGTGGTGCATAAATGAATTTATAAGGCACCAATTGTACCGATCCTGCCAATTTGATTAAAGCACTAAAGTTAGACATAAATTATATTAATCCCATGGATATGAAAATAAATGCTTAATAATAAAAGATAACTTTTGAGATTTCACACATAAATCCAACATCAGAGATAAAACAAGATAGAAGTAAAGATATAATTTAATTTAAACATAAATTATACTAAAGATCAGATCTCGCTATATTAATAAAAAGATTATAGACTACAGTCACCTTTCCAGAACATTAAATCACTCCTATGTAACTGGAGGGAAAATAGATCTTCTATGGATTATAAATTTATATTAGGGTCAAAACCAGAGTGCTACTCAATACTGGGAAATCCATAGGAAGATATTCTACACAATCAGTATTATTAAAGCATACCATGACTAATTTGGTAGAGTGTGAGCTCTTATCTCACTACTATTATAAAATTTAATTTATTATTTAAATGGTCAGAATTTATGAGAGACAGGAGCCTGGATTAATAAATAAATAAAAATATTTATTATACAATAAGACATATATAAAATATTAAGACATTAAGTTATAAAATATAAATAAATAATAAATATTTAAATATTACTATCCTTCAGGTGATCACACATTTGAAACAAAAGTTTTATCAAAGTCTCAAGTAAATCCTTTTTGTTAAGCTTAATATTTTTCTTCATTTGTTTGTTTTATATTATGGAGTCTATTCTAGTATTGAAGATATTATAAATCAATCCTTGAAATTTAGAAACATTTGGTCTTCAAATTCTTAGTTGCTTTATATTTCAAATTATTTAGCTCATATTTCTTCACCTCTCTAAAGATAGATATTTTATAAGAGGACTTTCATTTAACAGAAATAGGTGCAAGTATAATTTTAATATAGGTTAAACACAATTCAAAAATGACAGTTCAAGTTTGATCACATATCAAGCTAAAAATAAATAATTAATCCAGGCTACATAATGTAGGATAAATAGCACACACCATGGATTTGGCCACAATACATTATTATGATCATTTTGTAATATTTGTTTTGTTCATAATTTGGTATTACATAATATGATGAGGATACCAGAAATCTTAAAATCCTGCAATATTTTGGATATCAGCTTTGAATTCAAAGATGCATAAAATAATGCCTTAAGATAATTATTCTATTAAGCTTTGAAATTACATGAGTAAAGTCTAACCCATAAGCATATAAATGGCATACTAGTACCAACTGAATATAATGATTAAACTAATCAACACTTAAGACAATTCCAATATCAATAAACAATTTCAAACTATTGTTAAGGCAATTTCCTTTTAACAATAAAGGTGGAATGGGTGAATATATTTATATAGACACTAAAGATTGCAACTTGACCACAGAGATTGAAATTATTGATACAAAGAAGTTTAAATAAATCTCTTTAAAACAGGTAACTATAACATTACAAACTGCAATTATAAATTTCAAATTGCACCCAAATAATTATATAATAATAACTGTAATAATGCTCAAGGATAAATAGGCTAGTAAGTAATCATTAAAAACCAGTCAACAATCAACAATTTCAAACTATTGTCAAGGCGATTTCCTTTTAACAATGAAGATGGAATCCCATCTTTATTAATGGACTAATGCACTAAAGATTGCAACTTGGCCACAGAGATTGAAATTACCGATATATAATAATGATAAGGCTTATAAAAAAAAGGATTGTTAATTCCTATCCATATAAAATATAATTGTATGCATGCTTATATTGTAATGAGAATTATATCTAATAATTGTATATATTTCATCATTCAGAGTTTAAAATAAAGCTAATAAAATCTGCTTAAGACTAATAAGAAATAGCCCATTCTGATTTGTTTATGGTAATGTAATGTAAAGACTTCTTGTGAAACTGAACCTCAAAGCTTTATATCATCAAGGTTTACAATTCAAAATATGGCTATTATATATAACATTTAATATTTTGTGTTTATAATGAGCTAATAAAAAACTCTTAAAATACTCTCAATAATATAATTATCACAATAATAAATTCTATGTAATCCTACCTGTAATAGATACATCTGACATTCCAGTTAAATTGCGTGGTTCACTGTAAGCTAGAATAGTTGGTGGAGGACTGGGAGATAAAGAAACTAAAAGGGGTTGGGGTGAATTCAGTTCAGGATTATCAATATTAATAGCAAAGAGGATTGAACCAAGACCTAAAAAAAAATAATAATAAAAATATTAACAGGTTTATTTTAATGCTGTTATATTTAAAATGTCTAAAACAAATGATTAAGTTTTGATATGCTATAAATGCAATTAAAAAATTATTAAAGAACAATGTAAAAAAACTAAATTTATTAAATTTGTAAAAATTTGCACCAATAATTCTATTTACTCTGAGCCAGCATTAGTTTATAGTTCATTAAAACTCATTTCATTAGTAAAAGTTAAAAAAAAAAAAAAAACTATCAACATACTAAACCTCCTCAATAATTGTACTGATCATCAAACTTTATCCTTTACAATTCAAAAATAATTAATATATTGTATATATAATAAATTGATTTTGCTCAAAGCTATATAGTTCATAAATATAAATCACATGAAAGATGCTCATGCTTATCTACATCAAGAATTTTCAATCTGTTATCAAGATAATATATCTTTTATTTACAAAATCTGTCTTAATAACAAACAGATGGAAGGTTCTTGGTATGGATAAACATGGGCTGTTTCCAATATATATATATATGTAACGCGAGTGAAATATATATGTTAAAGCTACACATATAATCGCATTATATATTTTTCATTTGAAGAGAAAAAGAAGAAGGAAGTGATTAGTTTATTAATAAAATGAAATAGAGAAGAAAAAAATAATGTAAACAGTTTTTTTAAAGAAACATAATTGTATCAAAAGTAAATGAGTGTGTATACAAATTGTGTTTTTAAACAGAATAAAAGTTTAAGAATGGAGTATGGGTGGAATAATTCTAGATAAAGATTGAATTAAGAGAATTTGAAAAGAGAAAAACTTTTAAATATAATTAGTAAAAGATTACTGGCTCATAAAAGAAAATTAGAAATAATTAAATTAATTAAAACCATTCAAACTATATCATCAACATACAATGATGAAATAGTTAGATTAATCTTGAAATGAGATTAGATAGCAGAAAAATGCAAGAATTAATTAAACTTGATTTAAGTCATGATAAAGATAAAATAATGGAAGGGAGAAGTGTAAAAGAGAGAAGAGAAATAAATTATTAAGCAATCAGATTATGATGTAACTTCTGAGTAGAAGTATTATTGCTATTATTATTAATTACTCGGCTGTAATAGTATTATTAAAAATAAAGATGAGAAACATGATTAAAAAAGATCATTGGAAAAACTGTCCATGCTTCCAGTATGCTTGTTCCTCAACCTCATTCATCACTGAAGGCCGACTTAGCAACATGCAGTGCTAAAGGACAGGAGTGTTTGGCTGGTCTTTGAGCCAGAATCCTCAGTACCATCAGATTTCTCAACCTGAAACCAATGCCTGACCTGTGATATGTAAGCTGCCAATAATCTCCCCCACCCCCATTGTCAACCTGCTGAATGGAAAAGAAACCAGAAATCATCGATGAAAACCAAAAGATAGTCAACAAAACAGAAACAATGAAAGTGTTAAGTGCTATTATAAAACTTAGGTAAACATACTTTTCATCTCCCATTATATGTATGTTAATGAAATCAACTCTAACAGACTAACATAATTATAGCCTAAAGTAATCTTTAACATTTCTTATGTAAAGTTTATTATATTATGTTAGACTTGTGTGTGTGTGTATGTGTAAAATAAATATTGGTTTGATTTATTGTTACTTGGTCGATTCTCTCTCTCTCTCTCTCTTGTTACTGCATCTCCAGTAAATTAGTTTCTAAATAGTTATATGTGTTAAATAAATGTGTCAAAGATCCCCCCCCCATCAACTGAGAAAAAAAGACAGCTTAAGATATTTCAAGTATTAAATTATGTGCCTATTGTCCATAGCATGCTGACTATATAACATATGATTGGCTGTTTCCTAAGTTTGATTCTCAAAACAAATAAAATATTTTGGATAGTAGGGTTTAAATCCAGCAGCCAAGATTGGGTCATGGGTTATGCTTTGCATAGCTCGATCTGGCTATGAGTATCATTGATGGTTATGCTATCAATAGTATTCTCCCCTCTGCCAGTAATGTTAAAGATAGTTAAAGCAGATATTAAAGTAAATGTTAAAATGTATAGGTATTAAAACTTATTAAAGTTATTTTACAAGGTATGTCAAACCTATAGTTAAACAAAATATGAAAACTTATCTAAAGTTTAGATTCCAAAAATTATTATAAAAGGTATTTAAACCCAGCAAGTAGAAGACTTATTTAGTGGACTCAGTTCAATATATATATATATATATATATATGTATACATACACCCAAGAGCTTCATATATAGTTATCCCTGAATTGGCTAAATAACATAAAAAAAAATTTGTAAGTTTCAATCAGACTTGAAAAATTTTTATTCCAGGAAAAAATCTAATGCTCTCTTCTTCACTGTTTCTTTAATGAAAGCTGTTGGAGAAATCTATGTCTTGCAAAGAATTATTTAAAGATTATACTTTTTTTATCATCATCTACATAATAAATTAAGAAATATATTCCTGACTCACTCAAATTTATTACATAAAATGTTTGCCATAAATTTGTAATATGTATAGAAAATCATAACCACATGATACCCACAATCCAGTTCAACTTCAATCAACTTGATTACAATTACTTAGCAATGACAGGAAAAAGATAGTTCCACTTTTCCTAGCTTGAAGAAGATTATAAAAAGTCAACATGTATTAACTATAGAATTTAAATATAAGCTATGAAGGTAAACAATTGCTCCTTTTAGTTATCTTATAAAACTCATCTCTGACAAATAATTCACCATATACAGAAAATATTTTGGTTAATTCAAATTTTGATTCATATGTGATTGTATGAATCAATATATTAACTTAGGAAAAAATAAAATATTTTTAATCAATACTAAGCAGATATTAACTAATGATTTGAAGTTGAAATAAATTGGGAATCTCACTATAGGGTTAATTATTTCTCCAGCTAGCATTAACACTGATGTTGCTTATGATTAATAAAAATTCCAAATTTACTCAAACTTTAATTAATATTTCACAAGTCACATATTTTTTTAGTTTGTGTGAATGATTTTTTTCAAATCATGAATTATTTAAAATAGTCATTATAAGCTTTTAGTACTATTGTTTTTGATTAAGTAAAAATTTTAAATCTACTTTAGACCTTGACAGTAATCTAAATATATATAGCCATCGAAGAAGTAATCTACTTTATATCATTTTATTCTAAAGCCATCTATGTAAGATACTAATACCAAGTGATCCCAGATTAGATTCTGATTAAAGAATTGTATCTGTTGAAGCTATAAGTTTAGAAAAAGCAGAGAAGCAATAAGTGCAATAGGAAAGCTATGGATTATTGCTAAGAGATTGCTAAAAAAAAAAAAAAAAGAGGAATTAAGATGAAAATGTTTTATTTGAATAAATTGGGTCATTTGGTTATATAAGATGAAGAGGAAACTATATATTGAAAAAAGAGATGACTATTAAAAAATGTATAAAATTAAATAATCTCATTATTATAGAAAAGATAGGGAAATGATTCAAGTAAATGTCTTAAAAATTCAACATTCTAAAATTCTGCATTCAAGTCAACTCGCTTGTGAACTTATATAGTTTACTGATTTGATATCAAATCAATATAGTTATATAAACAAGTCATCTTTGATTCAAAATCTTAGACATTTAAACTTTTAATAGTCTAAGTAGTAAGCTATGCTGGATGAATGAGAACAATCTAGAGCTATTCATTGATGTAAGCTAAAAGACAAAAAATTCATTAGTTTAGCACTATCATGAAATGTTCATACTTTCTTCCTACTTATAATGATAACTCTAGATAGAATAAGATTAAATAGATTGCTATAGATGATGTACATGTTAAATATAGGACATGAGAATTGTGTGATGCTTTGTTGTTGACTATTCCAAATTAAATTCAATAGATTTCATATCAGACAACTATTAAAATGTTAATATGAGACATAATTAATTTGGAGGCTTCCACTTCTTCATCGTTTTGTATTAAATTTTTAAATCTCATCTAGATAATTCAATAATATATATGCATATACAAAATATGATTAATTTTTTTAAATATTTTATGAATGAATTTTATGCTTAAATAAAAAAAACTTTAATTACTATTGAATTATAAAAAGATTTAAAACCCCCACTTTCAAAATATGCCTCATTTTAATTATACAGTAGTTAACTAGTACAAAAAGATAGTATTTTCTTTTAAGACAATTTCTATTATTATTATTATTATTATTATTTATTGCCAAAATGAACAATTGTACATTTTCATCTCAATAATTCTCTTCAAACATTTGCTCATAATAATTTCTTTACTTTAAATCTTCAATCAAATCCTTTTTTCTTCTATTTATCTTTCTCTTATTCTCCACTGATCTCTTTCATATATCCTATCCAATTTTTTTTTCCAGATTTAAAATTTCCTCAATAAATAAGCTCTTTTCACATACTCTTTACACTTCCAATATACTTTTCCATTCTTATTCAAATTTTTAACTTAAATAAAACTCTTATCAAGAGTTTGTCTTAATTCAACTTCAGTGATCCACAAAATAATCTCCAATTTTATTATAAACCTGATTAGCAATTATCATTTCTAATATCTCTGTTGCTACACCCACTAACAAACAAACATCTTTAAATAAGTAAAACCATTAATCGGTTCTAAAAATTGCTGCTTTTAATACTTTGCTACTTCCAATTGTCATCATTGTTTTAGATTCAGGTGCAAGTATTTTTATTTCACTGATCCTAGGTACCATTTTGATATTCATTTACAACCCTAATCATATAATCAACAAATTTTATGCATTGAATTTCCTAGTATCCAATACTAACTACATTCTTAGCAATACAAACTAGAATTAGCAATATTTATGTCATACAATTTTCTATGTAACTATCTGTTGTGTAAAAAGACTTTAATTTGCATAAAATTTTCTGATAATCATTCAATCTGTATCTTTTCCACAACATAACCAAATAATACAATCCATTCTGATCAAACCTTTGATCAATGAAGCAAATATTTTCTTTCTACATCTCTCAATAATAGTCCTCATTTCTTGAAATTAATGTTCCTCTGCTCTTTCTAAATCCAAATTGCTCTTCTATCTTAAACATATCTAACTTATAATAAACATCTATTCAGTACTCTAATACTTGAGATATATTGTATAAAATTCATATTTTACTATAATTTTTTCTTGCTAGAAGAGATTTGAACTCAGACTTTCAAGCTCCCTACAATTATCACTCCATCTTATACAACCTATACATATGACACATACATGTGAAAAAGATAAATGATCTCCAATATATGAATTTCATGCTGAACTAGCACACTTCTTTACACCCCAACTGTTATGCCATCTATATCAATGAAAATCTGATGATGGAATGCTCAAAGCCCTTGTAGATGCCAATATTACTGTTATACCCATGTTGACTTTAAGTCACTCTGACCCCTACATACAAGACCTTAATATATCCATTTAACTACACAAAGAGGGATGAGCAGAATTCAGGCAGAATATGTAATATTTAAATACAAATATAGTCTATACTGAACTTAATGTAATTAGAAGGGATTTGAATTCAGAGTTTCAAGCTCCCTACAGCTATCCACTTCATCTTATACAACCGATACACATGGCCACATATATGTGGAAAAGATCAATTATCTTCAATATACATATTTTGTGCTGAACCAGCACTCATCTATTGGTCCAGATCATCATCTCCCACACATATATATATAATCAGTAATCAGTTTATATTAAGATAGCAAATCTGCACACTTTAATGGGCAGGCTTCAATAATCTCCATCTTTAACTTTTTAACCATCCATATCATTGAAAATCTGATGATGGAAAACTCAAAACCCTTGTTGATGCCAACATCATTATTATACCCATGTTGCCTGTAAGTCATTCTGACATCTCATATACAGGATCTTAAGGACTTTTATTGTTCCATCATCAGATTTTTCATGAATGGCTGAAGATTTGGAAGATGGAGAAGATTGAAACCTGAATATTAAAAAGTTTGAAGATGTGCTATCTGAATATAAACTGAGCATTGATTATATATGTGTGTGGGAGATGATGATCTGGACCAATTGTTGAGTGCTGGTTCAGCATAAAATACATATATTGGAGATCATTAATTTTTTTCACATGTATGTGGTCACGTGTGTCAGTTGTATAAAATAGAGTGGATGAGTTCAAATAAAGTTCAGTATAGATAATATCTGGGAATAAGGCATGGGTCCCATGCCACCCAGAGCGTCCCCAGGTTGCGGATAGGGGCATGGCCTTCAGATATGAAGGTTAGCTGCGAATAAGCAGAGTACTGTAAATAAGCAGTCGCTGACAATGGGACAACATTCACTATCAGGAAGTGGTGAAGGAGACAGTGGCGTGTCTACTTCTATAAAGTGCCACAATTCCTATGACGGTGGATGTATAATGGCGAGTGTTGACCGCCATTAAATAAGTCAACACCCCGCTGGGTGCTGGGTCAGCAACGGCATTTCTTCCAAGTCAGCGGAAGATCACTAGAGGTGACAACGATGAGGAGGAAGCGGTAGTTGGATTTTCATTTTATGGGATTTGACTAGTGCACTAAGCCTATTATAGAGGTTATTGCTGGGCAAAGAAGGCAACGGGAAACCACTTTGTCTTATAATTCCCTTGTTTTATTATGAGTATGTCTACAGAAATCATTACGTTTGGTGTTGAGACCTTAGTTAAGAATAACTTTGGTGTCTTGCCCGGCAGGAGTGGACATGAGGCTACTCAGGTCGTCAACCTTCGAAATCCTCATAAATATAATTCATTGAGAGGGGATACACTGAGAATTGGAACGTGGAATGTTAGATCTTTGAGGAAAAGTGGGAAATTGGAGAATTTGAAAAGAGAGTTGAATTTGAATAATATTGATGTAATGGGATTAAGTGAAGTGAGGTGGGAGGGATGTGGAGAAGTAAGTAGTGGAGATGTAAAGTTGTTTTATTCAGGTGGTGATAGATCAATTAATGGAGTTGGCATTGCTGTGAGGAAGAAAATATGGAATAGTGTGGCAAAGGTTGATGGTATTAATGATAGACTGATGGTGATGAGAATAAATGCAAGTCCTAGGGATTTGGTAATTGTACAAGTTTATATGCCAACTAGTACTCATGATGATAGTGAAATTGATGAAATGTATGAGAAGATAGAAGAAAGTATTCAATGTGAAGGAAAAAATGCATGTATATTGCTATTGGGGGATTGGAATGCTGTTGTGGGGAAAGGTAGGGAAGAGAAAATTGTTGGAAATTATGGTATTGGGAAAAGAAATGAAAGGGGTAGTCGACTTGTACAATTTTATAAAGAGAATGGGTTTGTCATTTCAAATACTTGCTTTAAAAATCATATTAGAAGATTGTATACATGGAAAGCTCCAGGTAACAAAGAACGTTATCAAATTGATTATATACTGATTCAGAATAGATATAAGAATGCTGTTAAGGGTTCACATGCTTTGCCAGGTGCTGATATAGATTCGGATCATAATTTGGTAATGGCTAAATTAAAGTTAAGTTTAAAAAGAATTAAAAGAGGGAAAAGATACACAAGATGGGACTTGGATAAATTGAGACAAATGGAAAAAGGAAAATTTGGTTTAATATGTGAGGGTGAATTTAAAAGAATTGTTCAGGATGGAAACTATATTAATGGCTCTGATGAGTGTTGGAATAGAATTAAAGAGGGATTCTTGAAAATAGCAAAAAATGAAATAGGTATTATTCGTGCGAGAAAAGCTAAAAGACCTTGGATAACTGAAGGTATGTTGGAAAAGATGGAAGTGCGGAGAAGGTGGAAGAATATAAATACTGAGGAAGGGCAAAAGGAATATAGGAAATTTAATAATGAATTAAGAAGAGAAACAGATTTAGCAAAAGAAAAGTGGTTGGAGCAAGAATGTAAAGAGATAGAAAGGTTTCAACAGATGAAAAGATATGATCTAGCATTTGATAGAATACAAAGTATTTCTTGGGAGAAAAAGACATGGGTAGCAAGTGAGATTGCGGATAAGAATGGAAGAAGGTTAACCGATAGTAATGATATATTAAAAAGATGGGAAGAATATATTCGGTATCTGTTTAGTAGAGGAAATAATTTAATTAGTTATGAACTTGAAAATGAAGAAGATGTTGCAATGGATGATAGAGGTATGGACATACTGCCAGATGAAGTAAGAAAGGCAATCGCACAAATGAAGAATGGTAAGGCTATTGGATTTGATGCAGTACCTATAGAATTTTTGAGAGAAATGGGAGAATTTACTATGAAGGAAATAGTTGGACTTTGCAATTTGATATATAATAGTGGAGTTTGGCCTGAAGATTTTTTAAGAACTATAGTGATTCCAATTGCTAAAAAGAAGAAAGCTGTTAAATGTGAAGAGTATAGGACAATAAGTGTATTGTCTCATGTTTCTAAGGTGTTATTGAGGATTTTAACTCAAAGGATTTATGGGAAGGTTGACTATTATATTGCTGAAGAACAGTTTGGTTTTCGGAAAGGG